>OX638371.1:21448521-21493131 GCA_951812925.1 Calliopum simillimum | reverse complement strand
ACCAGGTGACCATATTGGGTTTTCAGTATAAAAAGTCCACTTTTTCGAGGAATGAATTCGTACATTAGGAAAATGAAACTGCACTAAAGTGATACGCAGTTTCCAATACCGTTCCATAGTCTATGGAATCCACCTAGTTTGATCCGTGCACTCTCATTGTGGAGTGACCTTATGACCAGATTACCATTTTGGGTTTTCAGTACAAAAAGTCCTTTTATTAAAAATAGAAATAAAAAATTAGTCAAATACGAAGACGAAACTTCAGAAAATCTATATATTATTTAAAACTTTGTTTTTTTTTTTTATTAATTTGACCCATTTTTATTCTAATTGTTTAAAAAAAAAAAAAATCTGACTCTGTTAAGATCGCTATGAAATTTCAACATCAGAGATGAGTTTCGTAGCGAACTGGTGGGTGTCTCTGATAATGAAAGTTAGCAATATGTTAACTTTTCTATGCAGAATGTTACATTTTGTATATATAATTTTGAATATTAGGAAAATGAAACTGCACCAAGGTGATATGCAGTTTTCAACATCGTTCTATAGTCTATAGAATATACCTAGTTTGATCCGCGCACTCTCCTTGTGGAGTGACCATCTGACCATGTGAGCATATTGGGCTTTCAGTGTAAAAAGTCCACTTTTTCGAGGGATAGATTCTTGTCTTAGGAAAATGAAACTGCACCAAAATGATTTGCAGTTTTTAACATCGTTCTATATTCTATGGAATCCACTTAGTTTAATCCGTGCACTCTCCTTATGGAGTCCCCATCTGACCAGATGACCATATTGGGTTTTCAGTACAAAAACTCCACTTTTTCGAGAGATGAATTCTTTCCTTACGAAAATGAATTTGAACCAAAGTGATACGCAGTCCTAAACATCGTTCCATGATCTATAGAATATATTTAACTTAATCTGTGCACTCTCATTGTGGAGTGACCATATGACCAGGTAACCATATTGGGTTTTCAGTATAAAAAGTCCACTTTTTCGAGGGATCAATTCGTACCTTAGAAAAATAAAACTGCAATAAAATGATAAGCAATTTTCAACATCGTTCTTTACTCTATTAAATTCACCTAGTTTGATCCGTGCACTCTCATTGTGGAGCGACCATCTGACCAGATGACCAAGTGACCATATTGGGTTTTCAGTATAAAAAGTCCACTTTTTCGAGGGATGAATTCTTCCCTTAGGAAAATGCAACTGCAATAAAGTGATATGCAATTTTCAACACCGTTCCATAGTCTATAGAACCCACCTAGTTTGATTCGTGCACCTTCATTGTGGAGTGACCACCTGACCAGATGACAAGGTGACCATATTGGATTTTCAGTATAAAAAGTCCACTTTTTCGGGGAATGAATTCGTACATTAGGAAAATGAAACTGCACTAAAGTGATAAGCAGTTTTCAATACCGTTCCATAGTCTATGGAATCCAGCTAGTTTGATCCGTGCACTCTTATTATGGAGTGACCATCTGACCAGATGACCAGGTGACCATATTGGGCTCTCAGTACAAAAAATCCACTTTTTCGAGGGATGAATTCATACATTAGGAAAATGAAACTGCACTAGAGTGATATGCAGTTTTCAATACCGTTCCATAGTCTATAAAATTCACCTAGTTTGATCCGTGCACTCTCATTGTGGAGGGACCATCTGACCAGATGACCAAGTGACCATGTTGGGTTTTCAGTATAAAAAGTCCACTTTTTCAAGGGATGAATTCTTCCCTTAGGAAAATGAAACTGCAATAAAGTGATATGAAATTTTCAAAACCGTTCCATAGTCTATGGAATCCACCTAGTTTGATCCGTGCACTCTCATTTTGGAGTGACCACCTGACCAGATGACCAGGTGACCATATTGGGTTTTCAGTATAAAAAGTCCACTTTTTCGAGGAATGAATTCGTACATTAGGAAAATGAAACTGCACTAAAGTGATACGCAGTTTTCAATACCGTTCCATAGTCTATGGAATCCACCCAGTTTGATCCGTGCACTCTCATTGTGGAGTGACCTTTTGACCAGATTACCATTTTGGGTTTTCAGTACAAAAAGTCCTTTTATTAAAAATAGGAATAAAAAATTAGTCAAGTACGAAGACGATACTTGTGAAAATCTATATATTATTTAAAACTTTGTTTTTTTTATTAATTTCACCGATTTTTATGCTAATTGTTTTAAAAATAGAAAAATCTGACTCTGTTAAGATCGCTATGAAATTTCAACATCAGAGATGAGTTTCGTAGCGAACTGGTGAGTGTCTCTGCTAATGAAAGTTAGCAATATGTTAACTTTTCTATGCAGAATGTTACATTTTGTATATATAATTTTGAATATTAGGAAAATGAAACTGCACCAAAGTGATATGCAGTTTCCAACACCGTTCCATAGTCTATAGAATCCACCTAGTTTGATCCGTGCACTTTCCTTGTGGAGTGACCATCTGACCAGGTAAACATATTGGGCTTTCAGTGTAAAAAGTCCACTTTTCGAGGAATAGATTCTTGCCTTAGGAAAATGAAACTGCACAAAAATGATTTGCAGTTTTTAACATCGTTCTATATTCTATGGAATCCACTTAGTTTGATCCATGCACTCTCATTGTGAAGTGACCACCTGAGCAGATGACCAGGTGACCATATTGGGTTTTCAGTATAAAAAGTCTATTTTTTGAGGGATGAATTCTTCCCTTAGGAAAATGAAACTGCACCAAAGTGATATGCAGTTTTCAACATTGTTCCATTGTCTATAGAATCTTCGTAGTTTGATCCGTGCACTCTCCTTGTGGAGTGACCATCTGACCAGGTGAGCATATTGGGCTTTCAGTGTAAAAAGTCCACTTTTCGAGGGATAGATTCTTGCCTTAGGAAAATGAAACTGCACCAAAATGATTTGCAGTTTTTAACATCGTTCTATATTCTATTAAATCCACCTAGTTTGATCCGTGCACTTTCATTGTGGAGTGACCACCTGACCAGATGACCAGGTGACCATATTGGGTTTTCAGTATAAAAAGTCTATTTTTTGAGGGATGAATTCTTCCCTTAGGAAAATGAAACTGCAATAAAGTGATATGCAATTTTCAACACCGTTCCATAGTCTATGGAATCCACCTAGTTTGATCCGTGCACTCTCATTGTGGAGGGACCATCTGACCAGATGACCAAGTGACCATATTGGGTTTTCAGTATAAAAAGTCCACTTTTTCAAGGGATGAATTCTTCCCTTAGGAAAATGAAACTGCAACAAAGTGATATGCAATTTTCAACACCGTTCCATAGTCTATGGAATCCACCTAGTCTGATCCGTGCACTCTCCTTGTGGAGTGACCACCTGACCAGATGACCAGGTGACCATATTCGATTTTCAGTATAAAAAGTCCACTTTTTCGAGGAATGAATTCGTACATTAGGAAAATGAAACTGCACTAAAGTGATACGCAGTTTTCAATACCGTTCCATAGTCTATGGAATCCACCTAGTTTGATCCGTGCACTCTCATTGTGGAGGGACCATCTGACCAGATGACCAAGTGACCATATTGGGTTTTCAGTATAAAAAGTCCACTTTTTCAAGGGATGAATTGTTCCCTTAGGAAAATGAAACTGCAACAAAGTGATATGCAATTTTCAACACCGTTCCATAGTCTATGGAATCCACCTAGTTTGATGCGTGCACTCTCATTGTGGAGGGACCATCTGACCAGATGACCAAGTGACCATATTGGGTTTTCAGTATAAAAAGTCCACTTTTTCAAGGGATGAATTCTTCCCTTAGGAAAATGAAACTGCAACAAAGTGATATGCAATTTTCAACACCGTTCCATAGTCTATGGAATCCACCTAGTTTGATCCGTGCACTCTCATTGTGGAGTGACCACCTGACCAGATGACCAGGTGACCATATTGGGTTTTCAGTATAAAAAGTCTATTTTTTGAGGGATGAATTCTTCCCTTAGGAAAATGAAACTGCAATAAAGTGATATGCAATTTTCAACACCGTTCCATAGTCTATGGAATCCACCTAGTTTGATCCGTGCACTCTCATTGTGGAGGGACCATCTGACCAGATGACCAAGTGACCATATTGGGTTTTCAGTATAAAAAGTCCACTTTTTCAAGGGATGAATTCTTCCCTTAGGAAAATGAAACTGCAACAAAGTGATATGCAATTTTCAACACCGTTCCATAGTCTATGGAATCCACCTAGTTTGATCCGTGCACTCTCATTTTGGAGTGACCACCTGACCAGATGACCAGGTGACCATATTGGGTTTTCAGTATAAAAAGTCCACTTTTTCGAGGAATGAATTTGTACATTAGGAAAATGAAACTGCACTAAAGTGATACGCAGTTTTCAATACCGTTCCATAGTCTATGGAATCCATATAAAATCTATATATTATTTAAAACTTTGTTTTTTTATTAATTTCACCCATTTATATTCTAATTGTTTTAAAAATAGAAAAATCTGACTCTGTTAAGATCGCTATGAAATTTCAACATCAGAGATGAGTTTCGTAGCGAACTGGTGAGTGTCTCTGCTAATGAAAGTTAGCAATATGTTAACTTTTCTATGCAGAATGTTACATTTTGTATATATAATTTTGATTATTAGGAAAATGAAACTGCACCAAAGTGATATGCAGTTTTCAACACCGTTCCATAGTCTATAGAATCCACCTAGTTTGATCCGTGCACTCTCTTTGTGGAGTGACCATCTGACCAGGTGAGCATATTGGGCTTTCAGTGTAAAAAGTCCACTTTTCGAGGGATAGATTCTTGCCTTAGGAAAATGAAACTGCACCAAAATGATTTGCAATTTTTAACATCGTTTTATATTCCATGGAATCCACTTAAATTGATCCGTGCACTCTCATTATGGAGTGACCATCTGACCAGATGACCAGGTGACCATATTGGGTTTTCAGTATAAAAAGTCTATTTTTTGAGAGATGAATTCTTCCCTTAGGAAAATGAAACTGCACCAAAGTGATATGCAGTTTTCAACACCGTTCCATAGTCTATAGAATCTACCTAGTTTGATCCGTGCACTCTCCTTGTGGAGTGACCATCTGACCAGGTGACCATGTTAGGTTTTCAGTATAAAAAGCCCACTTTGTCGAGGAATTAATTCGTACATTAGGAAAATGAAACTCATCCAACATGATATGCAGTTTTCAACATCGTTCCATAATCTATGGAATCCACTTAGTTTCATCTGTGCACTCTCCTTGCGGAGTGACCAGATGACCAGGTGACCATATTGGGTTTTCACTATAAAAAGCCCACTTTTTCGAGGGATTCATTCTTATCTTAGGAAAATGAAACTGCAATAAAATGATATGCAATTTTCAACACCGTTCCATAGTCTATGGAATCCACCTAGTTTGATTCGTGCACTCTCCTTGTGGAGTGGTCAGGAGCCTGATTACCATGTTCCATTTTTTGCTAGAAAAATCGTTGTTTTTATGAGTAAAATTAACATGTTTAGAAAAATTAATTTTAACAAAGTTGTGTATCATATGAAACTATGGTTTATATGATAATAGTTCCAACTATTTATTTTATGAATTTTTATTATATAGAAGTATGCCAGTCATCTGTCTTGAAATCTCCTCTAGCGTCAAGTTAACATTTTTCTGTTAAGTCTCTGTTAACGCTCTGTTAAGTCAGGTGGTTTGTGTCTATGCTAAGTTAGCTATGGAATTTAACTTCACACTCTTGTAACGACCTAGATTCGTTGGTAATTACCATCTGTGGTACTTAGACGGCACCAAAACTAATGAGGGAATTGGCGCTGGTGTATAAAGAGTCAGGCCGTATTAAGATATATTTGTATGAACCAAGAAAACTCAGTGTTTCCGACGGAAGTCTGTGCAATCGAGCTTTGCCTAAGAGAATATGAAAGAAGGATTCCCAGTGAAATAAACATTTATACTAGTCGGCATAATTATTTTGACAAAATCTGTTTGTGACTGTATTAACTGATTTTTTCTTGAGACTCCTGATTTTTAATCTGGTGTCCAGGTTAAATCTACTACATATTAAATTTTCTCCTGATTTCCGGTCGAAGACCAAACTTCAGAAAAAATACGACTTTAAAGGATCAATGTTGGTTTAAAGAAGTCCGGAAGCAACGTCGATTGAGCGCGATAAATTAAGTTATTTATTTCTTTACACCGTGTGTTCAGATATGTACATAACTAATAATTAAAAATGCTTTGAATAGATTGCAAGCGAAAACTGGAAATTTTGGTGCACTTTTTCTTGTATGGATTTTAATATTTAACTCCTAATATTTGGATAATAATCTGTTGATTTTCACTCTAAATAAGTTGACTGATTTATGTATACCAAATATTTGCTAATAAAAATGCAAGCAAACAACGAATTTTGTTGTGACATAAGTATTTTGACATTAATTTCGCACAGTCACTGTTTTACTGTGAATCGAAAGGTTCAAATTTATTTTGATTACTTGCAGTGTGCTGAGCTAAAAAAAGTACAAAAAAAAATATTCGCTCGTGTAGTGTTGCCACATTCGTAAAAAAACTAGATCAGACTTAACTTCAACTCATCTGTAGAGAGAACGCCTAGTCTGATTTCAATTAAAAACATTTCGTTTAAAAGACAATTAAATTATGTTTCCAATGGTGTATTATTTGTTTGAATAAAAAATAGAAGAGAAGTAGTGGTCGAAAATTAAAATTTTAAAAATTTTGAAAAATTTCCTGAACAAAACACTTGAAAAAGTTCATGACTTACAACTGTATCGAACGCCTATACGTTATTGGGTGTACAACTTAAAAACCGCAATTTTTTAGCGAAATTTGATGCTTTATTGTGGAAAAATGTTACAATATATTTTATTCAAAGTATTGTCCATTGAAAGCTACAATATTTCCCCATCTTTCAGGCAATTTATGAATTCCATCCCAAAAAAATTGCGGCGGCTTGGCGGCCAAAAATGAATCTATCCAATTTTCGATATCTTGAACTTAAGTGAAGCGTATTCCTGATAGGGCATTCTGCATCGATCGGAACAAATGGTAGTGTGATGGTGCAAGGTCTGGGCTATAAGGCGGGTGAGGAAAAATTTGTATAGATTTCCCATCCGTTGTTTTCCACGTAATTTTTGACTGGGGCAGCAATATGTGGCCGAGCGTTATCGTGGTGGAAAATGATTGACTCATGTCTGGTCGCATACGTTGGCCGCTCTGCCTGGATTTTCTGCTTTAATTGGATCAATTGTTGACGATAGAATTGAGCATTAATGGTTTGGCCACCTGGCAACAGCTCATAATGGATCACACCTAGCTGGTCCTGACCAGGACGTTCTTTATCTTCGACATCAAAATAACCACTTTTAAACCACTAACAACAGCTTGATTCAGCTGGAGCATAGTCCCCATAAACATTTACAAGAATGCGATGACTTTCGGCAAAAAAATGACCCAACAGAACCTCCCGCAAATGCTGTCTTTTTCTCCAATTTTCGAAGTTATTCATCGTGAAAAATAATAATGATACACATAAGATAAAATTGTTTTGTTGACTGATTTTGGCAGCTGTCAAATGTACCTTCAAAATGACATATATATAAAGTTCGAGCTTTCACGATATTTGTTAGTACGGACATCCACCGTCAAATTCCGGTTTTTAAGTTGTACACCCAATACATATATTTTATTACAAAAATTTTGAACTTTTTCAAACCATGATCGGTTAAAAATTGTCAGAAAAATGCTTTGAGCTTTGGTTTATTTTGGTTGGTTAACTTCGGTAGTGGAAACAAGGCATAAAATGCTGGAGTTTTCAATACAGAAAATCAAACAAGCGAGCTGGTTTGCTATACAAAAAGTTTTTTATTAAAGTTATAATTTTAGCGAAAAGATTTGAGCTTTAGTTTAGTTTATTTTGTTAAATCAACCTATTGGAAACAAAGCATAAGTAGCTGACCTATTGATATCAGATTCTACATAGTTTTCCTATCGATGTCAAGAAGAATAATGACAATCGTGCTGTTGATGGCCAGAACCTCAGCTTCTAAGACTCTGTAGTATTCTGAATCCAACCGCAATGCTGCCCTTAATTATACTGAAGCTTGCTGTTTTTGGCGCATCTTCACTTCATAAGGGTATAAAGTCTTATTTCGGAACCATATCCTCATCAGTTTTCTTGTGTCTGGAATTCAGCAGCCAATATATACCTGCTAAGTGTTGCTGTAGCAATGATGGATTCTGATATGAAATCTCCAGCTTAATTAATTGTAATTTATTAAACTTTAAAATCATTATTTTTTGATAAGAGAAATTACATTATTTGAGATTTAACTTAGAGGTATTACATCAAATGAAATCTTTAATTAAAATGTATAAAAATCTATTAAGAGTTAATTAATTAAGGAAAAATTAAGTATTGAAAAAACCTTATATTATCGTAAAAAAAAAAAAAAATTTTATAAGAAATGAAATAAACGCATTGAATAACTTTTTTCAAAGTTATTAGTCCGGTTATTCAAGTAAATTTCTTATATAATCAATGTTAGAAAATCTGCATCTATCACTGAATTTCAGCGTCAAGTCCCTCATTGTTGAGTTGATTGGTTTATGTTCAAAATTTTCATGCAGCTCAATAGTTGGATATCTACTGGAGAGTTTGTGAATAATTTTCAAGTTTTTGTTCTGAATTATCTGGAGTTTCTTTAAATGAGTTTTAGCTATTTTTGAAAACCAAATTTGGCAGCCGTAAGTCATTATAGGTCTGATGCACATATTATAGAGAAGAACTTTATTTTTGACATTAAGTGAAGAGTTTCGGTTTAACATAGGAAATAATGCTCTGCCACAACTTACAGCTTTGGTGGTAATATTTTGAATATGTGATCTAAAATTCAGCTTTTTATCCAACGTAATTCCCAAATACTTTATGTCGTCGTTAATAGGTATGTTTTCACCTTGAAACTCAAGTTGAATACTCGGAACTCGCTTAGGAGACTTGTTAAAAGGAAAAATAATTGCCTGAGTCTTAGCGCAATTGATCTTAATTTTCCATTTATCATAAAATTTCTTTGTCGTTCTTAAGGCTTCTTTCATTTTTTTGATTATTGAGTTTGAAACTTTTCCACTACAGATCAGTGCACTGTCATCAGCGTAAAATGCAGCATCTTGATTTTTTTTAATAACAAAGTCTGTTATAAAAATAGAGTATAATAAAGGCGATAGAACTGAACCTTGAGGGACACCAGCAGGAATTTTTCTCAACGACGATTGACTTTTTCCTATACATACCACGAAAATAAGGAAAATTTTAACTTTTCGAATTTTCGCCTTGAACAATAGTTTCCACCCTTCCAATTTACTTGTATAAGTAATTTTTCTTATTAATTGAGTCAATCATTTACGATTCACTTAACCAAATTAAGTCCACCATCACCACTATCGAAACAAAAGACTAATAAAAGTTTCTGCAGAACTTTACTGGAAATGTTTTATTATCTTTCACTGTTCTCATTCTGTTTTCATATAAACTTTTTTATATTCATTTCAAAAAGTTATATCGTCATTTAATAACAATCCATGAAAGTATTTTATTTTATTTCTATTTCTCAGTAACAAATGTTGATTTAGTCCATTCAAGTAGTTCGTTTGTCTTTAATTTTTTGCAAATAAAACTTTATTTTTACAATTTACTATAAAATGGGGAAAAATTTAGTTGGTTTTTCTTTTTAAAAATTCACAATGTTGCCATTTCCATTCCACGCTCTTTACTTGCCACTTTCCGCCGCTTTAAATCGTCACTAATTGATATGCCAAACCATGAGCATTTAGTGTTGAAAACTTTTTTACTTTGTCAAAAAAAAAAAAAAAAAAAATTGATTAATTGTTGGCAACTGACATTTTCTCATACGCCAAATGGAGTGGTGTGTTTGTAAGTCTGGCAGCATTGAAAGCGGCAACGGGCAGTTGGGTTGAAATACGAAATCAAAATGCGCCACTTGCATATCAATTAAGCGGCTTTCTGGACTTTGTGGAATTCAGTGTTGAGTTGTGAAAACTTTTTTTGTTTTTACTTAAAGTTTTTGAATTCGCTTGAAGTTTTTTTATATTTTGTGAAGCGATTTTTTATTGCACGCATTTCAACACGTGTTTTTGTAGTCTTCTGATTCTCTTAATTCCTTTGAGAAAACCTTGGACGTTTTGTCCATATCGAATCTGAATTCTGTGCATTAATCTAGCAACGTGCAGTGTTTATTTAATTACGTGCGGAAACAGTCTTTGTAACAGAGGTCAAAGATAAGCATCACTGATAAAATTCTTGGCAAAGTGAAAAATTTGTTGCATAGTTTTTTGATTTCATGCTTGTTCTTAAACCATAGTGTCTTCAGCAGTATGATGTTTATCAAATCCGACCCAGAAGTATTTGTTGTGGTTGCAGTTTGAAAAAAGACTGTCATAACTCCAAAAAACCTCAAAGTCTCGAAAAAACTTCTTTTAAATCAAAAAAATTTTAAAATCTCCAAAAAAGTTTTTTTGAGTTATGACAGTGCTGTAAGATTGTAATAATTAAAAACAAAATCTAAAAAGTGAGGATTTTTTGGTTGCAGCAAGTGTAACATGTGATGTAAGACTGCCAAAAAAATTAAAAAAAAAAAAAAAAAATAAAGAAAAGAAAAGACTTTCATAACTCAAAAAAAATCTTTTTTTCCATCAGAAAATCCATATTAAGGTTTACTTTGCATTTAGAACGTCATAACTCCAAGAATCGCCTGTTTCCAACCCTTCAACAAAGAAATATTTTAATGTCGGTGCCGTTTTAAAATAAGCATCTTGTCGAAATCCTCAAGTGTCTGATCCAGAGAGGGCGGCTGAAAATTAAAGTAAATTTGGCTTCGGTTATTTGCAGGGCTTGTCGGATACAGCCTTATCCTTAGAACTTACTGCGTGAGGCATTGCAGAGAAGATTCTACTAATGAAGCATGGTTCGAAAAACGACGGAAAATAACTGCAAGTGGTAACCACCAGAATGTGGTTAATAGATCTGCCTCGGCAGCATGTATATCGGATTTGGGGGTGAAAGAAACATGCATGGTAAGGAACGATTCTCCTATAATCAGAACCAATACGGTTCGTCAAAATTTTAAAATACTTTCGATGAAAACTCGAACACGCATCGGCACTTGGAATGTCCGAACTCTTGATCCAGGCGAAATACATCAAGCCGTAAGAGAGCTCCACAAATTTAAACTTGAGATATTGGGATTAGGCGAGTGTAGATGGAACGGCGCCAGCGATGTAATTCCTGACGGCGGTATTCTGCTCCCTAGAAACTGGAGCGAAGAGAGTTTGGCATGCTAGTCAAATTGCCAAAAAAGGTGACCTTAGCGAGTGCTAAACTTATAGAGGAATGACTTTGCTCTCAATACCATCAAAAGTACTGTGAAAAGTGCTTCAAAACAGGGCAAGCGAAAAACTTGATTTGGTCATCCGAAAGCAACAAGCAAGATTCCGGCCAAACCTATCATGCGTGGATCAAATTAACACCTTCAGAATAATTGTCGGATAATCGTGCTGGTCTTCAACTTGTCTTCGAAGAACGCACTGCCTTCGACAGTATCTCCCGAGAAAAAATTTGGGTTTCACTGCAGCTAAGAGGTATTGCATCAAAGGTCATAAGTTAAGTACGTGCACAATATGAAGGCTTTAAATGCAGTGTGTTACACAACGGGTTGTTGTTATCGACATTCACTACGAATTTAGATATCCGGCAGGGATGTTTACTATCACCATCTCTCTTTCTTATCGTTTTTGACGATATCCTAGATAAAGCTCTTAATAAGACCAAAAGAGGTATACACTTTACCGAACATCTGGAAGATCTCGACTACGCTGACGACATCTGCCTCTTATCGTCCAAACATTCATATATGCAAAGCAAGATTGAAGACCTTGTCTTGTAATCGCAAAAGGCCGGCCTAAAATCAAACGCATCCAAGACTAAAAGCATGAAGCTGAACGCAAGCAGGAATGACATCACGTTTAAAACTGGCATTGATAACATTGAAAACGTCTCACAGCTTTACGTATTTCGGTAGCATTATCTTCATGGATGGTGGAGCAAAAGAGAATGTCAACTCAAAACAAAAATATGTTTGCATGCATAAACCAAGAAAACTTTGTGTTTCAGGTGGAAGTACATGCTATTGAGCTTTGCCTCAGGGAATATAAAAGTAGACTTCCCAGTGGAATTACTAACTATATTCTGTCAGACAGCAAAGCGACACTTTAAGCCTTAAACTCTTTCAAAATAACATCCATGTTAGTTTGGGAGTGCTTTCAACTACATATCAGATTCGCTTCCCGAAATAAGGTTTACTTCATTTGGGTAACTGAATGTAGAGGATTTGAGTTCTGCTTGCTAGGAATGCGTCATCAACACAATTCGTTGGACCTACTCCATTCTGCGGCCTTAGAATTTCATAAAATTTAGCCAAAAACAATTAGCTGGACAAAAAAGTTCAAGAAGGCTGGGATGACAGCCGAGGCAACAGACAAGCAAAATCATTCATGTCAAGAGTTTCCAAACAAAGAACAAAAAATTTACTTATGCTGTACAGGGCGGACTGTTACGGAATTTCTCAGGGGACACTGTCCAGTTAGGAAACAACTCTCTAACATGACTTTTAATTAAGTTTTAACAGGGTTAGCACAATAGATCTTATAGGTCGCGGTGGCTTTTGGCGACTGGAACCCAACCTTTTTCTAATTCTAGTTCTAACACTCTATATTTGGCATCCTATTTGTGGTAGTTGTTATCCTGTTTTTCTTTTCTAATGAAAAATTATATTTGCTCAAGCTATTTTGTTACGCTTTAAACTTTTATTCCCAATCAGCGATTTTAGACCTGCTCCAACAAATTAAAATGTTGTAGCAATATCGTTGTTATTTTCGTTGTTCTATTACAGGCGTTCATGGCGTGTCTATGTCAAAATGAAAACATTACAAAAAATTGTTTGCATAAATTTGCAATTATTTTTGGAATATTTAACAAATATTTGAAAAGTTATCATTATTTTGCGCTCTTGTGTTGGTTGGTTGCCTGTTGGTTGTGTTTTACCGGCTGACAACACATCATAGAAATGTTGCTGCTTTTTACATCACGTCATTAGTTGCAGATGTACGTACTTTGTTCATACTAAGGTCATGGTTGTAGAAAAAGATTATTTAAGTAAATGGAAGAGTTATCCCTTTATGAGAATATAGATTTCGAAATCTTCATATTCATTACTTTCTAATCAAATAAATCATTTCTTTCTACAATATCAAAAGCGATGATTTTCATTTCTCTATATGGCCTTAATGACTCTTTGATATCCTTCTCTAACGTAATTTTTGAATTGACTTTTAGTTTACCAAACCCTTCAATCGAAGTTGTCTGTACTTTATTTATTTACTTAAACGTTTCTATCACTTATAACATTCTTGAGTTAGTGGCCTCCACTTTTCCACTTTTCGTATAACTGATGGTTCCTAAATGAATGAAGCTGTCGACGTTTTCAACGTGATTATTTCCAGCCTTTAAGAAAATGTTAACTAACCGCCCTATTCCTTGTTCTAAGGCCAGAAAGTTCATGATTCTTATGTGAAAAGCAAAACGTCTTGAATAGTAGTTGAAAACGATTCAGTTCCGTTGTCATCAAAAAGTTATCGAAAAAAAAAAAGTATTTGAAATTAGTCAAATTACAGTATGTCTGAATACTTCTAACTTTAAGTCTTAAATGCATAAATTTTGTAATTCCAAGTCACGGTTTTATAGTTTATCTGAAAAATAATGTTGTAAGTGAAATGAAACTACCATGATATTAAATCTCTACCATTTTTGGCATACCAACATATGATTTGTATATTTTCTCCACTGAAAATTTTCTATAATAACTCCTATGTGCGTTGCCAACCAACCAAATACAAAATGTATGAAAATAAATGTTTACATTTAAAGGAGCAAGAAAATTTGAATAAAATTTGTTTCTAATTAAGAATGTGTGTGTAACATATGCCCGAACAATGGAAATATTGCGCACTCATTTTCATAAGTGTGTTTTTCTATATGTGTTGACTTTTGGTACTTACCACCTACATATGACATACAATATATAATTTTAATATTTTCTTTTCATTGACTTTTATGGTACAATATGTTTACTTTGGTAAACATTTTCCAAACACCATTCATATTGAATTTTAAGCTTTAATAAATGACGACAAATATTAATAGATCATAATGGAAATGAAGTACCTGTTGGGATGAGTTTAACTCTAAGAAAAGTATCGAGTAGTTTTCTGAAACATAGAACAATTTAATTAAAATGTGTGTACTTTTTAAATATGACTGTATCAAAATGTCTCTAATTGTCAATAAACTTATCGTAAAATATCGTTAAATTCATAATAATTGAAGAATTGAATTTTTAAATTGAATGGCCTAATTGCAAAACCAGATATACGTTGGCTGCTATATAAATTTCTGGCCTAGGCAACACTAAAGTCAATAGCTGAAATCTGGCAATACCATAATAAAGTTTGACATTTTTTTAGCATAAACGTACTCAGAACGTTTTGACGTACGACCATCATTTGTGTGACTTGAAAAAATCAATTTGGCAAAAAAATGGTATTAACTCGTGAACATTTTCGTGCGATCATTTTTCACAACTTTCGACGTATATTATCACGACCAGAGTGCATCGATGAACTTAAATCTTTGTATGGCGATGAAGCACCATCCTATAGCGCTGTGAAAAACTGGTTTAATGAATTCAATCGTGGTCGACGCTTACTCAAAGACGAATTTCATGAAGGTCGTCCAAAAACGGCCGTTGTGCCAGAGAACATTGATGCCGTGCGTGATCGTCATGTGACGTATCGTGAGATAGAAGCATCCTTGAGCATTAGTTCCACTCCAATACATTCAATTTCGCATGAGCACTTATCCATTGTAAGATCCGGATATATCTTCTATGAAAACCGCTATAAGTTGGGAACCCCTGGATAGATTTGGAAAATATTGGTGTCATATGAAAGATATTTTGACTGCCTATAAAAATGACTTGATCATATTTTCAATTGGATTCATATTGGGTGTACAACTTAAAAACCGGAATTTGACGGTGGATGTCCGTACTAACAAATATCGTGAAAGCTCGAACTTTATATATATGTCATTTTGAAGGTACATTTGACAGCTGTCAAAATCAGTCAACAAAACAATTTTATCTTGTGTGCATCATTATTATTTTTCACGATGAATAACTTCGAAAATTGGAGAAAAAGACAGCATTTGCGGGAGGTTCTGTTGGGTCATTTTTTTGCAAAGAAAACAGCTGCCGAAAGTCATCGCATTCTTGTAGAAGTTTATGGGGACTATGTTCCAGCTGAATCAAGCTATCGTGAGTGGTTTAAAAGTGGTTATTTTGATGTCGAAGACAAAGAACGTCCTTGTCAGGACCAGCTAGGTGTGATCGAGTATAAGCTGTTGCCAGGTGCTCAATTCTATCGTCAACAATTGATCCAATTGAAGCAGAAAATCCAGGCAGAGCGGCCAACGTATGCGACCAGACATGAGTCAATCATTTTCCACCATGATAACGCTCGGTCACATATTGCTGCCCCAGTCAAAAATTACCTGGAAATTAACGGAAAACAACGGATGGGAAATTTTGCCTCACCCGCTTTATAGCCCAGACCTTGCACCATCAGACTACCATTTTTTCCGATCGATGCAGAATGCCCTATCAGGAATACGCTTCACTTAAGTTCAAGATATCGAAAATTGGCTCGATTTCATTTTTGGGATGGAATTCATAAATTGCCTGAAAGATGGGGAAATGTTGTAGCTTCCAATGGACAATACTTTGAATAAAATATATTGTAACATTTTTCCACAATAAAGCATCAAATTTCGCTAAAAAATTCCGGTTTTTAAGTTGTACACCCAATAGTTTTCGAGATATGACCTTTTTTAGAAATTTTTCAATTATTGCAACAAATAAATCAACAACACCAACAACAACAACAAAATATCTTTCATATGACACCAATATTTTTCAAATCTATTCAGGGTTTCTAAACTTATAGCGGTTTTCATAGAAGATATATTCGGATCTTCCGATGGCTATATCTCCGAATCTAGGTCCGAGATACCCTTTTTGATCACATATTCTTTTTAAGGACCAAGAACTCAATGATAAAAAATTAGTTTCAGAGTTTTAGCGAATTTATCATTAAACGACACATGAACCCCATTTTGACCTCCATATGACCTTGAAATCTTTTTTCTCAGACGCCATGACATTTTTTTTTTTGTAAACCTGTGTTATCAATGGAAAAATTAATTTTCTAAACTCACTGTAAACAAATCAAACAGGACTTGTACATCAAAACGTAGTGAGTATGTTTATGCTAAAAAATATCAAACTTTGTTATGGTGTTGCAAAATTTTAGCTATTGACATTAGTGTTGCCTAGGCCAGAAATATATTGTATATAGCAGCCCACGTATCAATTTCAAAGCAATTTTTATTTTTGATTTACTTTTTCGATTAATCAAATCAAAATCAATTTCAACTTATGCAACATTATTTTCCATATTTTATGGATCTTCACTAACAATAAACGCTTTATTACTTACGATGTCGATCTTCGTTAGAACTTTTATTTCATCCTTTTGGGCGTCATTTTCAGGAATGGTTTGAAAAGAAAGAGCTGGTCTCATCATTGGAGTACTCGTAGTAAGCCAGCTTCGGATTCTCACTCTCGCCAAAACAAGCATAGAGTGCCAAGTCAGATGACCCAATAATTCGATCTTTCGAGTGCTCAAATACTCTTTTGTTTCAGCCAACGTAAAACGATTTGTCATTTTGGGTTGGTTGCTTTCAATTCATCCAAAACTTCTGGCAAACAAATGGTCGTGTATTACGCTGAATTACGATGTTTTGGTTTTCAAGAGAGACAGTAACCACAACATGATCGGTTTTCGATGCTTCGACGTCGCACAGCTGCTGTTGGATGAAGGGAAAGACCCAAACCCAAAAGATTTCAGATGCAAAAATCCAAGACTTATCACCTGTGACAATGGTGTAGAATGGTTTTTGGAAGCACCTTCGCAGAATTTTTTAAGTGTTTGATGGCACCATTTAACACGACTCTTTATTTGAGCTTCTGATAGTTTATTTGGAGCCCAACGCGCATACAGCCTCCGTACCACTAAATGTTCATGCAAGATTATTTATTTGCTAGTCATGCTAATGCCTAGACATTCTTCGTTTTTTCGATAGGTTACATGAAAATCTCCTTCAATTAGTTTTCGCACAGAATCGCAGTTTTCTGGCTCAATAGCTGTTTTTTGACGCGCTTGGTCTCTTTTGACCACTCATACACTCTGGTCTGGGATGATGCCAAAATTTTTTTTAGTCGATCGATATACCTGTGTTCAGATAAACCAACTGGAAAATCGTAAAAATCATCATCAGCATGGAAATTTTCACGACATAATTTCAATTTTTCTATGAATTGAATTTTTCAAGTGAATAAAACACAATGTTAGAATGCGCTCTGAAAGATAAGGTCTGAAGAAACTTACCTTAAAAAATGTCAACTTTTCGACTGTTATGAAAATTTGCATCGGAAAACACAACGTAAAAGGCAACATACATATTAAATCATAAAGTCGGATGAATTCGGTATTCAATAACCATTTTGATGTAATGCTGGATTGAAGCAATAGTTAGAAATTAAAGCGTTAAATGACATATTGTCGGTGAACGATTTTCTTGAATTTACTAATGTCATAGTTATAACGCTTTAACAATGTTATCATGGTTATGAGCACAGACATTTCAAAAACTGAATGGAAATGTATGGACAGTAATTTTGTCTTAAGATGAAAACAGTTCCATTTAACAAAGTTGTGCATGGGACATTAATATTTTAAGACGATTATAAATGATTTTATTACTGTGCACTTAATTCACAGTTTAAATTCGAAACTATAAAGCGAAAATAATAAAGTTGACTGTGGCAACAATTGAAATTAAAAATGGCGTAAAGATTTTCAATTACAGATCAACCAGCTGCAAGCCATAACCACAAAATGACAGTGTCACATACGCGTTAAAATGAACTTTAGTAGAAGTTGATATGACAACATTAAAAGGAAGCATACAGTGTTGTCAACTGTAAAAGCTACACTGTGAAAAACAAAACAAAAACTTTCACACACGTTAATACATACTCGTATATATTTGTAATAAAAGTTAAACGGCTGTCTTAATCATATAGCTGCCATCATTACATAATCATTACGCATTTAAGTAATATGCCTTATTTTCGGTATTTTTTTCGACTTTAACATGACGCGCCGTTGACACTTATGTGTAATGTCCTGAATTGCTTGAACAACCCTGCTGCTTTATTGTTTCTTTCCTTGCGCCTCCTTGTTTTTACTCGCCAAACAATCCATGTTTGTATGTCTGTGTTGGTTTAATGTTGTTGGCCTATTAAAGTTGTATGTGTTCAAGTTTAATTTTTGGTGATTTTTCCTTTTTTTTTTTGTCAATAGTTTATAGCACCACTTTTCATTGTCTGCTTTTTGGCGTTTCAAGTGGATTGGGTTACATCTTCATTTCTTTTTTTAAGTTGTTTCTTTCTTTACAATTTATGTGTTTCTCTTGACCTTTAATGATTTTTTATGTCCATTTGCACATTTCCGTTAAAAGTTTTCTTGTTAGTTTCCTTTTTATTGCTGTAAAATAAATAGCATAGCATACTTAAAGGCGCTGAAAAGCCAAAATGAACTTTGACGCGATTTAATTGTTTTTTATTTTACACTCACAAAATGCAACCAGGCGGAAGTTAGCTGATAACGCTTAAAATTATAGAAAGTTTTTATTTTTATTACTTATTTACTTGAACTACTTTTTGTGAACTTTAATTTTAGTACTCTGTAATTCATTTTGACTTTCCTATTCCTTTGTGTTCTTTAATGTGCGCTGGAATAGTGTGAAAGTAGTAACGATATAATCATCAGCCATTTTAAAATTGAATATCTTACGCCATCAGTAAATTTTTCTTATACGAGGATGTATCAAGTCCACTTGTTGGATTTTATCTACTTTTTGTCCATAACTGTTCATCTCTCCATCTAAGAAGCTGGTTTTAGAATTCTTACTTGTTTCTATTTCTATAACTTTCACAGCAATTAAAAACTAACTTTCAGTCACTGAAATCGAACCATCACTGAAATTCAATAAATATAACAAGATGTCCTCTTCAATACTTTCTGTTGGCCATAGTAGAAACTTCTTGTTGGTTTTTCTCGTAGAATTCGTTTGAAATGACACGCGCAGATTGACGAACGTGACCGTCGCATACATTTAAAGCGAAAAAAAGTGGAAGTAAAACATTATTTGATAAGCAACACCCAGAGAGAAGGAGGCGTGGCACATATAGAATAGTGAATATATTCTTAATCAGCGTCACCTCATGAGTCGATATAGCCATATCCGTCTGTCTGGTTGGCTCGCTGGCTGGCTGGGTGTGCGTGGAAATACATTTTCTGGAAAAACTCTGCCTCCGTGGTCAAAGTTAGCTTGTGGGATTGTAAATGAGCTAAATTGGTCATCGAACACTGCTACCACCCATACAAAAAATATATTCAAAATGCAACTTAAGGAGTATTTTTCATGACAATGCAACCGAAATACACATTATTACAACGAATTGTAAGCGCACGATCTGAAAAAAAAAAAAAAACTGGGCAGATTCGGATAAGAGGGCGTAGAACCTCCATATAAGCAAAAGCTTCAAAACGCTATGCTGAAAATGTTTTTTCTAAGTAATCAAACTTAATTTTACTCAGACAGTAAGAACTATAAATGCAATCTCTCAACAAAAACTGGGTGAAATTGGACAAGAGGGTTTGGCACCTACTATATAAGCAAAAGCTTCAAAACGCTATACTGAAAGCGTTTTTTGAGATAATCGAACTAAATTTCAGTCAGACACTAAGAACAGCTCTAAGCAAAAACTAGGCAAACTCGGTCAAGAGGGCATGGCACCTCTCGTATAAGGAAGAGTTTCAATAATCTATACTGAAAACGTTTTTTGAGAACATCCAACCAAATTTCACTGAAAAACTAAGAATAGTAAGTGCAAGATCTGAGCAAAAGCTACATGAATTTGGACAAGATGTCGCGGAAATTCTCATAGAAGCAAAACTATTAAAATACTGCAGGATAGGGTATTTAATGTTTGGCCAGGCCAAAGGTTACACCCTCACTAATTTTTTTTCGTTCTTAGAAATTTTGCTTAGTGAGGCCTTAGGAAACATTTTATTTTGAAATAATCTCGGCTTTGCCCGGTTTCTTGGAAAATCTTAAATTTCTTGAAACAAGTTATTCGATTTTTTCTTTTAAAGACGTGTTATCTGGTGAGGTTCCATGACAAACTCTAAATCAAAATTTCTTTGGCGGGATAGCCTTCCAGTCATGGTTATTATCATACTATTACACAAAATACAACGTCTGTATGTCTGTCTGTCTGTGTCTACATAACTCCAGAACCATTCGTCCGACTTACATGATTTTTTATTTCCTTCATAGATATTTTGCATTGCATTGCATTTTATTTCGAAATGCTTTCAGCTTCGTCCGGGTTCTTGGAAACTCCCACATTTCAAAAATCAGTTATCCGATTTGCAAGATATTTTGTTTTCGAAGACATGCTATCAGGTGTGATTGTAGGACAAACTCTAATTTGTAATACCGGAATATTAAAAAATTCTGGCATCGGGACAAATAACACCCACTGGAAAAATGCCCAATACAGCGATATAAAAAAAGACTGTTTGACAGATATTGATGAGCTTAGGTACATACATTTTTAAAGGGTATCGGGAACGGGCGAACGAAGTCGCTCCCGGGCAACTACACGTAGTATCCAATATAGCTTTAGAGCATATTTTATACTAAAAGTCTTTTGGTCTCGTTCAGGATATCATCAAATGTATTATCTGTCTGTCTTTTTCTGATTTTCTGTTCTTTGGTTCAAGAATGTCTATTCTGAAGGCACCTGGATATAAAACACTCCTAAACAAAAAATTCTCCATATCCCTGAAACTGTTTGACGCCTAGGCAGGAAATAACGCCAAAAAAAAAAAAAATAAAAACGAAATAACGGCCAAAATTATTTTTAATTTAATAATTGGGCGTTATTTGATTTTTTTTGGGGAGTTGTTTTCTAAAACCATTTGACGCATATTGATAAGATTTGCTACATATGTAAAGGGCATAGAGACAAATAACATCCGCCGGAAAAACGGGCACCACCGCACCATTCTTCATATCTCTAAGGCTGTTTGACTGTGATAGATGAGATTAGGTACATAAATTTGTAAAGGCCTTCGGGCCAACTAGTTAACAATATTCCAAATTTGCGAAACATGATAAGCTTTATAATTTTTCATTACAAGGCGCTGATGATGGTTGTCAGTTAGTAGATTACATTTACTTCACAATATCATAGTTTAAAAATCAAATTCTGCTCTTTTAAACTTAAAACAAACTTTTAGCAATGGATATGTGTGACTTCTAACAAACAAAATGTCACATCCATCACATACTGATAAACTTTATATTTATAGCAACTTTTAACAAAACTGTCAAAATGATAAACAAAACGTGCAAGGACATGAAAGAAAAACATTCAAAATTAAATGCCAAAAACTAAAGGAAACGGAAATAGAATGTCAAGCATATCGCTTACGTTTATCAAAAGAATGCAAGTTTTTTGAAATCCATACACATGTTGCACAAAAACAACACAAAATGTGAGAGATACATGAAAACATCGCTCAGAATGCATACCAAATCTTAAGAAGAAGTATGCTTGTTTGTTGGCAACAGTTCTTTAAATATGGAAATAAGACAACTAATTCTGAAGGAATCGCTTTACTCCTTTTGTGCATTTCTGTTGAATTAATTTAAGTTCTTTGAATTCAATTTAACAAAATGTTAATCTTTTAATAAATCTCATGCGCTTGGCAAATCTGTAACATCATTTGGGAATGGACCTGTAATTGAATTTCCAAACAAATTTTAAGTTGGCCGGCAGCATTGCTGTGCATACCAAATTAAATGGCGTGAAAACAGATGAACCAGTAAAAGGATGTACTGTACAAAAGATGTTTGCAATGAAATATAGTTGAGTTTTTCACTACTAATGGCAGTCAAGCAGCAGCCGTATGCAATTGCAATGGCAACCCACTCAGTGATGCACTAAGACCTGACCCTGACCACAAAGTTTCTTGTTGGTCTTTTTTTTGGACTTAATCGTTTATTTGTTGGGTTTTTGCAGTAACTCGGTATGAACATAAGTATTTTCTGTTCCATTTGAGATTTACAATCTCAAACTGTTTTGGTGTGGTGAGACTTAACAAAACGTTTGTGCAATGTTGGTTATATGTAAAACAAAGAATGAAAATTAATTTAAATTGCAGCAAAATTACCAAAGTATGTGACTGTCTAGATTAGGGTGGTACAAATCTGTAGGTGGTCAAATATTCGGAGCGCTCAACTGAAGATTTTCTGTGGAATCTTATATTAAATATGAACCAATTTCAGACCTCATTGAGGAGATTTAGAGGTTGCTATTTTTTGCTTAGGAAATTCAGGAAATAGTATTTCGGCCAACTGTAATCTCATCATTGGCAATGTTGTAAGAAAATTAGGTTTTATCAAGTTATTGGATGGATGGTTGGCTGGCTATGTGTGGAAATACATTTTTTTGGGAAAACTGAGCAACAGAAATCAATAAAATTTGGTACACTGCCTCCATCGTTAAAGGTAGCTCGTGGGATTGATATTGAGTGAGATCGGTCAACGCACACGCCTACCGCCCATACAAAAAATATTTTCAAAATTTATCTTTAGGAGTATTTTTCACGACAATACAACAGAAATACATATAAATACTACGAATTGTAGGCGTAAGCTCTAAACAAAAACTAGGCGAATTCGAAAAAGAGGGCGTGGTACCTCCCGTATGGTTTTTAAATTTAACCCCGGGTTTCCCAAAAATTTAAATTTTAAAAACTTTAAGGAGTGTTAGCACTTTTTTTACAAATTCTTTTGTATTCTGAGGTTGTTAAGTACTAAAGTTCATGAACAATCCATTTTGCCGGAATACTGCTTGTTCATTTTGGATAGCTGAATTAAGTTTTTATCTCATCTAGAGTTTGTCTAGTGGCTGAAATTCGACCATTTCGATTTGACCGACTTAGAACATAATGATCATATTATCGTTTCTTAGTGTTAACTCTACCTCCATACCGAATTTCATAAAATCGATGCATCGGTTAAGCCGTGATAGATTTTTTTTCACTTAGAGGCGTGGTGCCACCCACTTTAAAACATAGTGGTCATATTATTGTTCCTTGGTGCTAACCCTATCTCCAAGGTATCTTACAAAAAAAGTGTACTAGACATGAAATGCTTATAATCGTCCAAGAAATCTGTGTGAATTTTTGTTAACTTTTTTTTGAAAATTTTTTCTTAAAAATTGGTAAACATTAACATTCCAAAAATTGCACATGTATTCCTTGGATGATTCTAAGCATTTTATGCTTAGCATAAAAGCGTTTTGCCTACCGAGCCAAAAACCTCTCAATTAGCGTCCGAGTCCCATCTTGAGTCATATACCTTTTTATAGCTTATAGAATTAACTTTACTTTAAAGTACTTTTAAAAAAATTTTAAGGGGGATTTAAAAAAAAAAATGCAAAAGAATTTTTAAATTTAAAAAAAATTTGGTGAAAAAAATTTTTTAAAACCAATATTCTTTTTATAAAAAAAACACTTAAAAATGAATGAGATAAGTTGCTTACCACTATCAATCTTTCTATTGTATGAAAATCACAAAAATTGCCAACATCAACACCCGGTATTTTAACAACAAATCGACGCATGATACGAAAAGTAGGATGATTCAATTCTCCTACGAAAAGTAGGTTGTTTTATATTCTTGGACGAAAAGTAGGACGTTTCAAACTTATTTGGACGAAAACTAGGCTGTTTCATTATATATGACGAAAACTAGGTTTCTTCGAAGTTTTGTGTATAAAAGTAGGACATTAAAGTTTTTATGTCGAAAAATAGGTTGTCTGAACATTTTGGACGAAAACTAGGACGTTTCGATGCCTTGCACGAAAACTAGGTTGACGTTGATTCTTGCAGCGTATTTTTCGCAAAAACTAGGGTGTTTCTTATTTTGTTACATCAATTTCCTAATGCAAATGAAATATTAATATCAGGTATAAGTTATTAAGTGAAAGAACGATGAGAACATATAACATATCTATATATAAAGAGGTAAACGAAATCGGTTCAGTCCCTTTCTAAGCCTAAATTTCATCATATTCACTTGATTTTTTTGCTGGAAAGACTATGAAGAGTAGCAGTGCATAGGATATTTTTTTTAAAGTGGGCGGTATCACGCCCTTTAATAGAAAAAATCCTGTCAAGGCTAATCCACGTTTTATTTTAGCCATCTCCGCTGCTGTATGTTTAGTTCGAGCATCAAAACAATAAATATTTAAGCAGATTTGTTAATGACACAAGCGTTTTAGGTTATGCATAAACTAAAAGAAGCTTACATGCGCTTACGATATGATCCACCTTTTTTTTTTTCGTTCAATATGAAACATCCTATGTTTCGTCTAAAAGTTTAACACAACCTACTTTTCGTAACAAATTATGAAACATCCTACTTTTCGTAAAAAAGTTTGAAACGTCCTACTTTTCGTCCAAGAATGTAAAACATCCTATTTTTCATAAAAAAGTATGAAACATCATTCTTTTGCTTAAAAATACTGAAACGTCCTACTTTTCGTCCAAGAATATAAAACAACCTACTTTTCGTAGGAGAATTGAATCATCCTACTTTTCGTATCATGCGTCGAAATGATACTGGGACAAGATGCTTCCGCATTATTAATCTTGCACACTGAAACTACAATACTTCCAAATTTGAGCGTAATCGGTGCCAGCTGCACGTGGCGTGTTTTCCTTCATATAAAGGGTTTTTCAATAGGGACGCTACAAGAGTACACCGATAGGGACAGCAAACGACGCTATATTTTTTCCCGTTCTCTTGACATTTCTTTTCAGTAAGGTTTGCCATTTTATCATGGAAAGATATACGAGCCAACAACGAGTAGAAATTATTAAAATTTACTACCGAAATTCGGAGTCAGTGACCTCATCTTTAAGAGAGCTACGTCCAATTTATGGTCGTCATAATCGTCCTACCAGATCAACAATTGAGCGTCTAGTGAAAAAATTTGAATCCACATGCACAGTACAAAATTTTGGTGCCGTGACATAGTCCCCAAGGACATAATCCCCGCCAGTAATTCGGACATAG
Source organism: Calliopum simillimum (assembly GCA_951812925.1). Lineage (NCBI taxonomy): Eukaryota > Metazoa > Arthropoda > Insecta > Diptera > Lauxaniidae > Calliopum > Calliopum simillimum. Next base: position 21,467,641 of record OX638371.1, on the reverse strand, counting down.
TCCCCATTTCTACTTTTACAGGAATAAAGAATTCATTGATATCCAAAACCGTTTTTGTTTTATTTAAAAAAACTTTTGTAGCGCTCTTATTGAAAAACCCTTTATAAATCTGTATAGGAACACTTTTTTCAGATGGCACTTATAGCCTCTATAGCTTCGGCATTGACTTAGGACACCCTTTTTTTGGGAGACAGTCGGCTGACAAGTCGAAATGCCAATGAACATGTCTTCGTAATTCGATCAATAATTAGTTGTCCTTGGTGCTTGGCGATTTTAGTTGAGAAGACATGGTGGATATGGGACTCAGGGTTTTCATTCCGCAAATGCTCAGATCGCTTAAGTTGGTCGTGAACAATAAAATATTTCAATAGGGCAATTTTGTAACGATTTTTGGACTTTAATTTCTCAGTGATATCGTAGAATAATCTAAGTTCTTTAATTTTGCGGCTGCTCAGATTGTAAAATCTGCTATCGCATGTTTTCATAATTCTTAAGGAGAGCAAATTCAAAGATAAATGAAAGTATCAGAATACCCGGTTTGCTCAAGTTTTCTAAGGATCTGCAAGTACTTGAGTAAATTTAGATTTGCCAGCTTGTAGGGCTCACTGAGGATATGTATAGCAATATACCAAAAAAATGTGGTTTATTTAAAAATCTTCATAGAATCATGTCGGAATCAATTCTCTTTATCACGCCCATGTAAGTAGAAAATTTTCGATTAGATGAAATAATCAATAGGAAAAAATTAAAATCTTCCTTGGCAAAAAAAAAAAATCTTCAATTTCATTTCAATTCCATTTCCACTTTATTTAAATCAATAAAAGCATTTCAAGTAAATCCCGAAAAAGGGTAACTAAGTTAATGATGAATAATTTATAAGCTGTTAAAGTGAAAAGGCAATTTCAAAAAAGGAAGTGAATCAGAAAGCTGAATGTTAAGAAAACATAATCTTAAAGGTTGGCGCATTTTGCTCCAGTTTTTGTGATTTTATTTACACCTACAAATTTAAACGTCAAAGTCTCCTGTTGTGTACAATAATGATCAAAAATAAAGAAACTTAATTATTGCTTCAATAAAAGCAGTGGGTAGAGTCCTTGGAGGTTGGTATGGTTGATTAAAACAACAACAAAAAATGTATGTATGGTAATGTTAAAACGGTAAAAACTAAAAAGTTAAAAATAACTTTTATGCAGGTGTTATTCTTATCAGTCGACCAAAGTCAATTAAATGACTGCAAACACGACAGCAACGAAAAAAGAATATAAAGAAAAAATACACAACATTGTGTATTTAAATTAATTGCTAACCCAGCATTACATTTTACTTACAAACCTTAGGCAACGACCAGAGTGGGTGTTTTTCATATTTCACTGCACAACATAGTGCACTCCAGCCAAGCAACAAAAAACGGTCTCAAAATTTACGGAATAGGAAAAATGGGTGTTAAAATTGAGTTTTAGGCACTTTTTTCTAAATTTGCTCAAAAACGCATTTCATATAAATTTTCTCAAAACTGAAAAAAAAAGACACAACATACCAAAATAATATAGTCGTAATTTTTTAGTCTTTAAAATTTTACTAGCAACTACTTTTAACCACTTTTGATTTATAAATACATAAATTTAAATGGATCCCTTTGCGCTAATCAGTACCAGTGGCGGATCCAAGAACAACCTATTGGTTCGGCAAAAGTTGGTTTTCCTCAGATTATCAAGTAATTTTCCTTTTATACAATTTTGAACTTATTAGATGCTTAAGCCCCTTACTCAAGCAAAAACTGCTATGAATAAACTCATGATATTATCAGAAATCTTACTCGAACTCTCCAGAAACATACATAGTTCTATCGCATATTACTAGAATCGCTGAGCCATTTTCACACATAAGTATTTTTTATAACCCAGCAAACCATAAAAGCCATAAAATACACTTCTTGGATTCTTTTTTCAGTGCCATTACACTCCTAAAAAATTCATAAAAAACTCAGAAATTATTCTAAAATGCTTTGAAAAGAACAGCTTTTTCTTCTTAATTCGTCCATTATTAAAAGTTCTTAAAAAATGATCACAACAGAGTCCTACTGACCCACATTTTTGAAACTTTTCATTATAAAAGCTCTTAAAACCTTCAAAAACCAATCCGCAAACGCTTTAAAAAGAGACTTTATCTTCTAAATTTGACTCTTGGTAAAGACCATAACAAAACCTTTTCTGATTCACATTTTTAGAGCTTTTGCTATTAGAAAAAGCTCTCAAAACCTCAAAATACTATCCTAAAACGCTCTGATAAGAATTAATTTTCTCTTTCCAGTATTTGCCATTCAGATCTGATAAAATTATCATAAATGAGTTTTTTCAGACTACAATTTCCAATCCCTATGTGGCAAAGGTTATGCCTCCGTACAAAATTAATATAAGGTTGCCTAAAAAAAAAGTTCAGGAAAGTGAAATAGCAAAGCTTAAAGTACGAAGTCCTGGTAAGTCCTGGTGCGATCTGGCAACTCTTTGTTGCTATAGGTAGTTGACATCTCTAAGAATAAGAATCAGTTTTTAGTCATTCACTATTCAACTGTTTTAACGCCACTAAAATGATTGCAGAATCGAAAAAAATTCTAACCATTTTACTTTATTTCTTCGAAAAGCACTTTACAACCGCGAAGGCTCACAGAACAATTCGTGCATATTATGGTGAAGGTATTTCATCGGAACGGACAGTTGAAAAGTAGAACGATCCATTCCGCTCCAGAAACTTTGACGTAAAAGACGCACCTAAATCTGGTCGACCACGAACCGAAAAAGTGGACGAAATTCTTGAAAAAGTGGAGGAAGATCGACACATAAGCAGTCGCGAATCTCTTCTGAAACGGAATGATCTCGAATCATTTTCACACTGGTGACGAAAATGGATAATATTTGATAATAATGTGCGAAAAAAAGCATGGTCAAAACGAGGTGAGCCTGCTCACACCGTTGCAAAGCCGGAACTAACGTCAAAAAAAGTTTTGCTTAGTATATGGTGAAATTGCAAGAGTCCTGTGTACTGCGAGCTGTGGCCGCGTGGCCAGACGATTAATTCGGAACTATGTATATACGTACTGTCAACAATCAACAAGATTGAATGAAGTGCTTAAGGAAAAACTTCTGAAATTAGTCGACAAAAAGGGCGTCGTCATCATCATTCATCACAACAATGCTACCCTCTTACTCCTTTGGTGACCCGTCAAAAACTGAGGGAGCTGGCAAGTTTTAATGCATCCAGCCAAGACCCTTTGGATTACCATTTATTTCACTCGTTACAGAATTATCTTGATTGAATTCCCTGGAGGATTGCAAAAAGGTCTTATCCGAGTTTTTTGAGCAAAAACCACAGGAATTCTTTAAGGACCGTATTATGGTATTGAAAGTTATTTTGATATTTGAAAAAAATTGGCTTAGCTTAGCTTACTTCTCTGAACTTTCTTTTTAGACATATTAATTCCAGTTGCAACCATATCAAAAATATTAGCAATTTAGGATGTTAAAATACTTAAGTTTCTGCTCACCAGTATGAGAGTAATAGCTTTAGTATTTCCAACGACTGGCATTAGACTTTTTATCAAGTCATCAACAACAATGTAAGGGAAGAAGCTATTAATTAAGCTTTTTCAACAGTAAACACCGTTTATCTGACATGTAAAGGTCAACTTACTTTTACAGAACTGGGAGGTTTTTAAATAAGGACCTTAATTTTGGCGCAAATGCTTATGTTTTTCATGCTATAGTACACTCTGGTCGTGGCCTTAGACATTGTGTCTAAATTTAAATGCGGGTTAGAGCGTTGACAGATCATGACAGCGGCGGAGTTAACACAACCGGCATTTTTTCATGTTGCACAGTCGGAGCTTTTGATGAGCTGTTTTTGTCACCGTCACCGTTTGTTTTGACAGCTTTAAATAAATAAATAGTTAAAATTGTTTCAAATTGATTGTTTTTTGTTCTTTGTTTTCAAATAAAGTTAACAGTTTTACGTGCTTAAGTGTGTAAATTGTATGATTAACGACAAAAACTAGTTCAAGCGAAACATTTTAATGGTATTTAAAGTTAATTTTGTGGGTTAAACTGCGGGTTGCAAAAAAATATATGATTAACAATGTATAATCTACAATGTGAGCAATGTACTCGCATTTTTAATGGCTTTGACAAATGACACTTCTATGTTGACGTTTAATCATGTAATGTTTAATTAAACTGAAACTAATTATTATTTTGTCGATAAATTTGATAAAAATGTGGTTGAGCAAGCAATTAGTTAATGACATTTAATCCGACAACAGTTGTGACAGTTGTTATGTGGGAGTTTTTGTGGGAGTTTTCTGGGAATGCGTGATTTGGTTTTGACAGCAGCAATTTGTCAAGTGTATGGAAATCGAAAAAGTGAGCGCCAAAGGAACTCGTGTTGATTGGTTTTCGAAAAGTGACCTTGACAATTACGAAAATTCATACTGTTTAAAGTGGTCAATGTCATATGTATCATATTCTATCTGTACTGACGTCATCAGAGCCATCTATGTACATCAATATAATTGTTTTTTATTAAATTTGCATCTTAAGTGTTTTCATTGTTTTCTCAATAATTAGCATTTAATTAGAAAATAATCCCATTATATATTTTTTTTTCGCAATTGCTCACGTTCGCAAACAAACTGACTCCAATTGCATTTTTAATTAAATTTTGCTTCCAATCATTTTATTCTAATTGTTATTAGTACCAACTTTTTAATTATGATTTTTTTTTTCATTCGTTTAAGTAAATGCCGTCACTCATTCTTCGTCCAATTGTGATTGGGTAACGCAATGCTGATTTAACTCTTGAGTAGTTGTCACACATTAAAGTGCTGTTTTGGCTGTCAGCCAATTCTAAGTCACCTAAGTGCTATGTTTAATAATGCGCTTAACCGTGAAAAAGCCAATTTGCTACAAAATATTTTAGTGTTACCACGGCAGCTTAATTCCCTTTCAAGCAAAATGTATTACATGCAGTGTTGCTTCGTCAAATTGAGCTGTGCAAAAGTTTGTAAGCGATTTTCAAGTTTTAAATATTTTTTTCCGTTATTTTTTTGCTTTGGCTTTTGAAGATTTGATTTAAGCACTTTCATTCGGGGCTTAAAGTACGTAAAGAGGTTTTTTAAACTTTTCACATCCTGTTTGTTAACATTTACTTTAAAAGTCACAAAAACTACTAGTATACACTTGAGCTAAGTAAAACTTACTTCCAACACCATACGAAACGCCTTTTTATATAACCACTTGTTATTTCAATGAATCACCTTTGTCCTGAAGCCTTTCACAGACGTAAAAAACCTTATTTATCTTTGTCAAATAGTTCCAAAACTATGATGAATTTTTTGAGGGCGTGGTTCCGCCAATTTTTTTGTTTGATGATATTCGTTCCAATGCCCTTTACATCATTATCAAATATAATTCATACGCGCCAAATAGTTTCAGATATATGTTTGACAAATTATGCTTTTGAGGGGAGTGGAACTGCCTACGTTTTCAGTGAATGTTATTTATCTTGATGCCCTTTATATAGTACATCCACTTAATCTAATCCCTATGCGTCAAACAGTTTCAAAGATTAGTTGAATAGCTTGTTTATCTAGCGAGATATATCGTGTTTTAATGTCCCAAAATAAGTTGGTGTGACGTCATTTTTTTTCGCCTACATTTCGTGCAGGTCATGGTTACTTACACAATTTCATCAATATTACTTGAGTCAACTTTTTGACCGGGGTATGGTTTTTATGTTTGGCACCTACATACTAAATTTCATGAAAATTGCTTCTTCAGTTTGAGAGATATTATAAGATGTATCAAAGTGTCGCAAAAAATTGTCGCGACCTTGAAATTTCACACCTAGCGCGGCCAAAGAAATTTCATTTCAAAATATAGGCTGAAATGTAGGTCAAATGACTCTTTAATGATCTTTACTATTTAAGAGCTCTTAGTAATCGATCAATTCATAAGAAATAACGACTCTTTTCAGAGAATTTTAGGATCATTTTGAGCTCTTTATGAACTCTTTAGGAGTGTAAAGCTACAAAAAAAAAAAAAAAAAAAAAAATCAGAATAGAGTCTTTTATGACTCATAAGTTTGCCTGAGTAAAGAGATATTTGCTAGCTAACCATTTTGGGAGCACTCATAAATATGAGACCGTAATGACACATATTCAGGCTTGTTCCGTAATCCGTGTGTTTTCAATTACTTTTCATTTAGTAGACTTTCTGATGAAAATGGTAAATCACACGATAAAAAGTATGAGAATCTTTTTTGTGGGGAACTACAGGTTCTAAAAAAGCATTAATTTGCATTTACGGAAATGTAACCGTTTGGGAAATATTCTGAAAAAACAGCAAAAAGTTGAAAAATTCGACTTTTTCAAAAATTTCCGAAGCGGTTACTTTTTCGTAAATATAACTCAATAGTATTTGTAGAACATGTAATTCAACACAAAAAAGATTCTAATACTTTTTATCGTGTGACTCACCATTTTCATCAAAAAGCCTTCTAAGTGAAAAGTAATTGAAACCCCACGAATTACAGTACAGGCCTGATTCAGAATTTTTCCTGAGGAAGCTCACAAAATTGTTTTTTTTTATGAGTGCGTAGATTTCTGTCTTTCATGAACTTCAGAGCAATCATAACTCTGTGTCAGAAATGACACATATATATGTGGCAAAATGTAAATTAAATATGTCTATTTAATGATCTTTATTAAGAGCTCTTAAAGATGAACTAATTAAGAAGAAACTAGTAAGGGTGTTACCTTTGGCCTGGCCAAACCTTAAATACCCTACACAGCAGTATTTTGAAAATTTTGCTAATGTGGGAGGTGCCACGCCCTTCAAATTCACCCAGTTTGCATATATAGTTCTTAGTATTTAAGTGAAATTTAGTTGGATTATCTGAAAAAATATTTTCAGAATAGCGTTTTGAAGCTTTTGCTTATATGGGAGGAGCCACGCCCTCTTGTCCGATTTTATCCAGTTTTTGCTTAAAGCTTGCATAGTTTTTAGTGTCCGAGTCAAATCTAGTTTGATTATCTCAAAAAACGCTTTCAGTACAGCGTTTTGAAGCTTTTGCTTATATGAGAGGTGCCACGCCCTCTTGTCCGAATTCGACCAGCTTTTTCTCAGAGCTTGCGCTGACAATTCGTAGTTTTTAAGTGTATTTTGGTTGCATTGTTGTGAAATATACTCCAAAATTTGCATTTTGAAGATATTTTTTGTATGGGCGGTAGGCGTGTCAGTTGACCGATTTCGCTCATTTTCAATCCTCCGAGCTAACTTTGACGACGGAGGCTGTGTACCAAATTTCATTGAATTATCTTGCTTAGTTTTCCCAAAAAATGTATTTCCACACACAGCCGTTACCCAGCCAGCCAGACAGACAGACGGACATGGCTATATCGACTCAGGAGGTGACGCTGATCAAGAGTATATACACTTTTCTATATCTGCCACGCCTCTTTCTCTGCGTTACAAACGGAAGGACAAAGTGAATATACCCTGGGTGTAGGGTATAAAAAGGTTTATTTAAGAGGCTTTTATAATAATTTCTAAGCTTTTAATAAACTTTATTGGAATGTAACAGCTCTAAAAATTTAATCAGGAAAGAGTATTTTATGAGTCATAGAGTTGATTGGGATTTTATCGCTCTTTGCTTCATATATTTGACTCATCTGCATAAAGGAAATTGAACCATTCCTAAGCTAATTATAGACTCTATGAGAGTGTAAAAGCTCCGTAAAAAAAATGAAGAAAGAGTCACTTATGACTCATATAGTTGGTTGAGTTTTTTCGCTCTTTGAATTATATGTTTGACTGGCTTAAGAGATATTTCGCATCTACATAAAAATAGTCGTAAAGCTCTCTACAAAAAAATTGCACTACAGATGGGATTGCAACGATTAAAACTTTTCTGTTACTGTTACATTTTTTTAAGTATAATAATTTTTGGGGATGTGAGAAGCATATCCATAGCCATGAGAAAAGAGAACAAAGCCCTTCAGTGTTGTTTCAAACAAACCTCATGAAGCGATTTTTTTCCAAACGAAAATTCTACGCAAAAACCGATAAGATAATTTAATTTCTTTCTAAAAACCAAAAATATAATAAAGGCGTGATTCAACTAATTTTGTTAAAACAAAACAAATAGTATGAAAATGCTAATCAGTGCTATTGACTGATTAGAGAGAAATAAATAAAAATTCTGCAATAGAAGTGAACAATTTGTATTGACCTCAATAAATTAACAACAAAATGTTATCAAAAATGCGTAAAGTTTTGATTGATATTGAAATTGCGAAGTATAGACCATGAATGATGATGATAAATAGCGATAAAAATGGTATTGTACATAATTTATAGGAGTATAAATTGTATTAAATAATATTAAACTACTCAGTTTCTGTATGAAATTTTTACATAGCGCTGTGTTGCTCGCTTTTTACAAAGTTTGTATCAAATTTTACACAGTTTTATTAAGAGTATAAGAGAGAAAGCCTGACTGTTGTTTCCATATTATCGACTTTGTGTCTCGCAGCCGCTGAGAAAGATTTTCTTTAGAACTTTATAAGGATCTTAAGATATGCCACGGTTCCTTTGATCTAGTCTTTTGGGAGCGTTGTTTTCTTCCCAAATTATAGCAGGGATTGCGTACATAAGTTCAGCTAATTACATAACTAAGATGTCAGTAATTATTTTCATTAAAAAAACATAAAGAAAATTTAAATGAAAATCATTTTATATGAATTTTATTGCTGTTCCTAATTAAAAACGGATTTTATGCCAACCATAGATTTTGTTTTATTCTTTTGAATTTTTGTGTAACAAATGGCATAATAAAAGAAAACCTAAAATAACATACCAGCAGAACAAAAAAGGAAGCTGACACACCATTCCACTTGAAAAACCATACCAGCATGGTATGGAAAATACAGCCGCAAGGCTTAACTCTAGCATATACTCTAACGAAAAGGGGAGCTTATCACTTAAGCTTTCACATCATATGGAAAAAGGCATTAAAATGGTCTGGGTCGGTTTAGAAAAGGGTAAAAACCTCTTATTGAAAAAAGTAGAGATAAAAAGGCAATAAAAACATAAAAAAACATTTGACAGTAACGAGACTTTGTTATTTACTGTGCCTTTTTTTGGTATGGTCTTGTGTAGTTTTTGAGTTGTTACTACGCCGTAAGCTAAGAAAATGTTCTTTAAATGTTGAGAATTGTTATTATTTTTAAATACTTTTTTCTTATGTCTATCTGTTTGTCGTGGGGTAGTTGGGCCAAATTATGAAAATGTTTATTCTTTTGGTTCATTGTTATTTTGGGAAAAGTTTTGTTTTTAAGTTGTTTCTAAAGTATTTATTTGGGAAAGCCTTTAAATGATGTTTTATTGAATTAAAATAAAAGTGGCAGACACAGACACAATAAATTAAATTAATTTCGTATTTTTTTTAAATGAAATGGTATTTCGAATTTTAAAGTAAAAATTAAAATATGCGGAATAAAAATTACCCAAATTGTCCTACAGAATTCAAAACATAAATTTTGTCTAAAACATAAGTATCTACGTTAAATGGTTTCAAAAATATGACGATTTTTTTTTGGTGCTTCAAAGGCATGATGAACAATGTTTTTGGCTGCGTGGCTCCGCCTTCTTTTTCAGTGGATTTTATTTTCTCCATTTTTCTCAAAATTTCGTTGCAAATAGTTTTTAGATTTCTTTGCAACCAATAATTTTGTTCTTGATTATGAGAATTATATTTACTCTTTGTGTCCTTACGTCAAAATTAATTTATGTTATATCTTAATATTCATAAGTAAATCCAATCAAGTAAAATCTATATTAAACCATATATCTATTTCTCTTTTTAGATCATAAACAATTTTGACGGAATATATTTGAACTTCAAGATAATAAGGCCAACAATACTCTTGGTAAGTGCAAGCATACCTAAATTGTTCCTTCAAAAATTTCATAATTTAAGTGCTGTTTAATCCTTTGAGGTCTTTCTGCTATAAAATTTATATATTTATGAATGAAACACTTGATTAAATATGTTAATTTTTTATTAAGAACTACAATCACTACAATCAATATCTCTACAGTTATACAGCGCAATGGTATATTTCATTAGACTTATTCAAAAAAAATTTCAAAATTCCCTAATAAACCCTGTAAAATGGTGTTAAAAATGTGAGGCTAAAGATTTTTTCAAATTTTTTTGAATGTCATTTAGAGCAGGGTTCCCAGAAGAAAATTTCGAATTTTCCCCAAAAAAAATTTTTTCCTCCAAAACGGACTGAGTCTTAAAGATTTTCCCAAAAAGCTTTCAATTAAAATAAAAATTTATGGAGAATATTAGCTAAAGTAAACTTTCTTTAAATTTGTTTATCCCAAAAATTAACTAGTTTTTTTAACTTTCTCCTGAAAAGAAAACGAAAGATATGTAATGGTTTCATTCTTTGAGTAGTGAAAATAGCTTCCAGCCTAATATTTCACTATGAAATAGGAGAATTTAGAAGAAATGTTTCTATTGATTCAAGTCAGCCTCAACATTATAAGCCTTAATAACTGCTCTGAAATCTGTTACAATATCAGCGATCATGTGAAAATAATGCAAGAGTTTTTTCGCAGAATTTGAATTTCCACAAAAAACGAAACACAACGCTCCTTTATGACTTTGGGATAATTTTTGCCGATTTTAGTTTTACTTATTTTCATTAAAATCGATCAAAAATGAGTTCAGTTCATGTTAAAAATTTAGTCTTTAAATTTAAATGACAAAATGTTTCCCAATATTATGTGGAGAAATCAAAAGCGTTAAATCATTCAAGAGGATATGCTAAGGTTCTCTCCCCGAAAATTCCCCGCTGTAAAAATATTTTCCCAACCATTTTCCTACGGATCTCATGTCCTCATAATGCGAAAATGATTCCCCAGTTTGGAATAACTGATTAAGAGGTCTCTGTTCTATGCAAAATCACGGCACAATACGATTTTTATACCCTACACCCAGGGTATATTCACTTCTGTTTGTAACGCAGAGAAGGAGGCGTGGCAGATATAGAAAAGTATATATTTCCTTGATCAGCGTCACCTCCTGAGTCGATATAGCCATGTCCGTCTGTTTGGCTGGTAGTGATGAGCAAAATTAGTCTTGGTTCGCGTCTTGTTTTTGGTCTTGGTAATTTTGCGAGACCAAGACTCTGATATTTTTGCAAGACCAAGACCAAGACTGCTATGGTCTTGGTCTTGGTCTTGCACACGATAATCGTCAAGACCAAGACTGCTTTTCAGTCTTGGTAATTTATAGTTAAAAGGTGTTTCACGCCCGTTTCGAAGATAAAATCATCTCTCAATTTGAAATTTGGCATCTTAAAAAACCAACTGCTTCGGAAAAATATGGTTTTGAAACTTTGAATACTCAATACCTCTAGAAATTTTTTCAAGACCAAGACCAAGACCGAGACCAAGACTTAATGCGCAAGATCAAGACCAAGACCAAGACTCAATATCAGAACCAAGACCAAGACTCAATGTGCAAGAACAAGACCAAGACCAAGACTGCTATTGTCTTGGTCTTGGTTTGCTCATCACTACTGGCTGGCTGGCTGGCTGTGTGTGGAAATACACTTTTTGGGAAAACTGAACAAGATAATTCAATGAAATTTGGTACACTGCCTTCGCCGTCAAAGTTAGCTCGGGGGATTGAAAATGAGTAAAATCGGTTAACGGACACGCCTACCGCCCATACAAAAAATATATTCAAAATGCAATTTCAGGAGTGTTTTTCACGACAATGCAACCAAAATTTACATAAATACTACGAGTTGTAAGCAAAAGCTCTGAGAAAAAACTGAGCGAACTCGAACAAGAGGGCGTGGCACCTCCCATATAAGCAAAAGCTTCAAAACGCTATACTGAAAGCGATTTTTGAGATATTCGAACCAAATTTGACTCAGACACTAAAAACTATAAATGCAAGCTCTGAACAAAAACTGGGTGAACTCGGACAAGAGGGCGTGGTACCTCCCTTACAAGCAAAATGTTCAAAATACTGCAGTGTAGGGCAATTATTTTTTGGTCAGGCGAAAATTAACACCCTTACTAGTTTTTATATAGAATTGACAACCATGGTCCCTCAATTAAGGCTTTCTCCGCACAGTTTTTCTTATTCTAACTGTAAATTTTTTAAATATTCAGTAAATAGAGTACTGAAAGTGAAGAGAAAGAGGAGATTCAGTTTGTTTTCAGTTTTGGTTTTTCGACAGTGAGTGTTCTTGTGGTTTTTTTTTTAAAAGTCTAAAAATTTTGTAAAGAATGCAAGTGAGCATCATTCTCCGCGTAACTAGGGGCCACCAGTTTCAACTTAAAAAAAAAATACTTTTTTTATTGTGATATTACTGTTTTTGTAACATTTCATCTTGCTCCGTTTAATCATTCTCCGTCTTTTTTTGCAACACATTATCATTCTCCGTCTAGTAACCCTCTACCTGTTTTTTGTGTTAGTTTTGGTTAAACTATTTTTTTAAAAATAAAATTTTAAATTTTGTCTTAAAACACTTAAGAAAACTTTGTAAAAATCCAACATACACTTTTAGGGTTGCCACCTAGTTATTTTCGAAAATCTTATTTAATTATTTTGTTTTTGACTAAATTTAAATTTCGGTTTCAGAACCGCTTAGATATATTTTTCTGAAATTGTACAAAAATTTTCAGGGCTGCCACTCGGTTTTTTTTTTTTAGTTTTTTTAAACCAAATTGCAGTTCGATAAATTTTTAACGATTTAAACTATTATTTTTAGTGTGCAATTATAATGGCGAACGGAAAAAAAGAAAGATTCAAAATAAATTTTCGAAAGCAACCATCTGGCAACCCTAAAAATTTATGTTGGATTTCTGAAGTTTATTTAAGACTTTTGGGAGTCATATTTTATTTTTATTTTTGAAATATATTGTTTTAACGAAACTTTTTTAAAAGAAAACATATGGCAACCCTGAAAGCTTACATTTATTTTTTAAAAATGTTCCGGAAGTTAAGGTCATCATATTTTATACCTTCAAGTAATGAAAAAGTAAAAAAATAGGTGTGGACAAAAAAAGGCATGTATTGGTAAATTTTTCGGAGATTTATCCGTTTATATATTTTTTTAGAACATTTTATCTCATTAGCTCCTAGCTTTCTGGATCTTTTTTTAACCTTTTTTCTGTTATATTGTTCGAACGACCTCTACAGTGCCTACAAAATTTTTTAAAATACTCTCAGCTTTCTATTTTGACAGACTTATAGACTTTCATAAAATTTTAAAATTTTTTTGAATCAGTCTAATTTACATTTCCATTTTTTTACGCCACATACTCGTAGCTTATTAATTTTTGATTGAGTGCGGTCAGTGACAGTAATTCAAAATGTAGCGATTACTTAAGTAAATACTCAATTTTATTGAGGGTTTAATATTTGTATGTCTGTATTTACTTATTTTCTCTCTGTGGTCATTATTTGTATTTACATACGTACGTACATATATGTATGTATTAGTGCTGCGACATCGACATCGATGTTGATGAAACATCGATGTTTTGCAAGAACATCGACTGTTTTTAACATCGATGTTTTAAGTTCGATTTTTTTACAAAATCGATTTTTTGCCTCGATGTTTTTATTCGATGTTTTCACAAATTCGGTTTTCTCAATTTTCGTTTGCACAAATTTTGTTTTCACAAATTTTGTTTGCACAAATTTTGCTTTGACAATTCGCATTCAAAATTGGAACATGTACTACTTACTAAGATTGTTGAGTGTGTGTAAACAGCTCCACAACTAATTTTGTCATAACATTGTAGGCGTCGTTTCGGTTGAAATTCTTTTGCTGTTGGCCGTAAAAAAAATACGTGTTTAATTTGATTTACAAAAAAAAAAAAAAATTTAAAAAGAAAAAGTGCAGCAGACACAATATAAAACCATAAGTAAACAACAATTAAATTAATTTGTCTTAACTCTTACAAAATGGCGCATATAAGTAACGTTTGGAATTTTTTTACCAAACCCAAAGAAAGCCCAAATAATTTGGCTATTTGTGCTCTTCCTGCAAACTGTTAACAATAAGTTTTGGAACTTGCAATAACCAGGACTGTTTCGGACTCGGTTTGATTTCCATTACTTATTGTTTCAAAGGCTTTTTGAGAAAATCGCCTAAAAGTATAAGAATATTTTCTATGCTCCTCAAATAAATTCATTGCTAGTGTAAATTTTTCCATTATCAAAAAATTCTTTTAATGGTAATGAAAAATTTTACGCTTTCAAAATATGCATATATTGATAGTGAAAATTTTTTCACTATCAAAAAATTAATTTGCTGGTAATGAAAAATTTAATCTATTAAAAGGGATAATTTGTTTCATTGAATTCAATGAAACTTAAATGGAAATTATTACTTTTAATAGATTTAGTGATAATGGTAAATTTTTCATTACGAGCAAATCAACTTTTTGATAGTGAAAGAAATTTCACTATCAATAAATTTAGTCGAATTTTTATTGAAAATTGATAACTAAATTTAGTAATAATGAAAAACTGTCCACTATCACTAAATGCATTTTTTGATATTGGAAAGTTTTAAAATGGAAAATTTTTTCACTTGCACTGAAATTTGTGAAAAAAAAATTTTATTGCAAAACCCCAAGTCTGTTTGTAGAGCATAAATTTTCAACAAAAAAGTTCTTTATAGTTTATATCGTAGGACTTACTGTTTTCATCAAAAAGCTTTCGAAATTAAAATATGATAATTGAAATCTCATTGTTCACAAATCGTTACTATATGTTTAAGATGATATCGTAGTGTTAGTACTACAACAAGACATGCTTATATTTCATGTTTTGAGAAAAAACTGTTTTAAGTTCTTTGGATTTCGTTTTTATATTGGATTCTGAAATTTTCTGCTTTTTTTTTTTATCAAGTACACTTCAAAATTTTTCTTTCATGTGTGCTAAAATCAAAATATCAAAAATGTAGATGTCCAGTTCTAGTATTAACCCTACAATATTGAAAACTATGTTAATAAATCAGCTTATTTGGACACTGTTATGCAATAACGAGTCAACCCTCAAACAAATTTTTTTCGACTTATGAATACAGTTCGATTCTAAATATGAAGAAGCACCTATTTTTAAAAAACCGAACCTAAATATTGTTAGTAAGAGGTTGAAAACAATAAAATTTGTTTGACATTTTCATATCATTTGTTCTACGACATCTACACAAAAACGTAAATATCTCAAAACTAATTTCGAGTGGGTTGACTCGTTATTGCATAACACTGTCCATTTATATTTATACATTTATCTATGTATACTAAGAGGGAACTTATCTATTTAAAATTATACTGCAAAGGACGTCAATAAATCAGTATTTTCATTATCTGAAGATGGTTGTATTTCATAAAGTAGGAATTATGTGCAAGTAGCATATTTATGTACTATATTACTTGTGTTGCATTAAATGCAAAAGTTAATTTTATATTATCTCAGCACAACTAGAAACTGATACGATTTTAGATTTCTTAAATGCGCGAGTCCCCAAAACTTTAATATTTTTTAGCCATAAAATTCTCAAATTGAAAATTTTTAAAATGTTGTTAAACACATGCAAGTAAAAAAATTTAAAAGTTTTCAATAAGGAAAAAATTATAAAAAGTATATAAGTGACCTGGTCTATAAAAAGGGTGCTTAGGTGTCAAAAAAAAATTTTAGAATTTTTTGCCGATTCGCATAGAATTGACCTTTGATAGTTGTTTACCAGCTGTTTTCTCGAAAACTTATTTTCGCACGTAAGCCCCTCTTTTCATAGACCAGGTCACATATACTTAAAGTTTCGTTAAAATAATGACTTTTTTTAGCTACATATTTGTACGGATATTCAAAAAGTTATGGCTTCTATAATTTAAAATTAAAGTGAAATATTTAAATTAATACAAAAATATGCATTTCCATTTATTTATGTATTTAATTTTACTGTTCCATGTTCTAAACAAAATTTGAGAGAAATTTGATTCGATTTGTCAGAGTTTTCAACTTATTAAAAAAGTAATCGATGTTGCCAAAAATCGATCTTTTTTTGGCGATGTTTTCTAGACATCGATGTTTAATTCAGAAAACATCGATGTTCAAAAAATCGATGTTTTCCGGTCGATGTCGCAGCACTAGTATGTATTTTTGTATGAGTCCACTGATATTGACTCTTCTGTTTTTGTTGTTTTTCTTGTACCATACTGAGCTGATTTGAATGGCACGTCATGCAATGCCGTTTAAAAGCTCAGCTGAGCGCATTAATTGACCCACTGACTGAATGACATGCATGTCGTTTGTTTGAATGATTGAAAGAGCGCGCAATTAATAGGGTACATCAACATGCAAAACGTTAAACCGCTTAAGTTGAGTTAAGAAAATTTGTGTCATTCCTAATTGGTACAAGGGGTAAAGCAAAAGTAATGTCATAATTTGTATTGACTGCCATTTTTTTTAAAAATGAAAACTATTGAGGTCTGTTTTCACGAAAAGTTTTCTCGTTTTAAGGAATTTTGAATTATTGCTCGCAAAATATCTGGCTCTAAACTATTTGGTTTATTTTCAACCAATTCTCTATTTGTTTGCAATATAAATGTCAAAGCACAATGTCATTCAACGCCATTTGCAAAAATTATGACACATTATGACATTACTTTTGTCATGAATGTAGTGGGTCTTAAAATTACCACAGGGTTTCTTAAATGTTAACAACAAGCGTTCCCACTGAGCTGCTCACTAAAATGCAACAGTTGTTTGCTTTTTGTTGCAATCATATTTTAATTAATTTTTCATAAAATGTTTTATTAATGAAATTGCAATGCGATACACTTTTAAATTTCCAAAACAAAACAAGAAAAATATAACGATAACAGTTACTGCTCATGACTACGACCAACCAACTGATGGTATGGCAAAGTAGGGAAAGGAGCTGGGCGTGTGTGTGTTAGGGATAAAATATCGTATTTAAAGTATCGATGTTTCAGTTTTATTAGTCGCGGTGTATCTTGTTAAAGAGAACAAAAAAGTGTAGCGAAAGAGTGATAGAAATAAAACAAGAAAGTAAATTAGAAGAAAGCTTACAGATATCATCTAGAAACTTTCAGGAGCAAATTCAAACTGAATCGAATAATTCAAGGTAATAAGGAAGATCTTAAGTGGAAACTCGTAGCTGTCGGTTTCAATAACAGCATCGATTGAAAAAATAGTGAAAGTGGCCCATTCAAAAAAAATGTTTTCAAAATTTGTCGCTCAGCGCTTTTGTGAAACCTCTTGTCAGATGGGAACAGACAAACAACGAAAACATCATGGCACTGGCTGATAGATAATTATATGTAAAAATTGTAACGAGCTGGCAAAACATAAAACAATCAGTCAAGGGTCGAAATATTCACAAAACTTTTGTTCAGGCCCTTCTGTGCTCTAAATGAGTTACAGAGTGTTAGCAGTAAATAGTTTGCAATGCCGAAACAAGCTGGATTCCAGCGTCAAAAAAAAAAAACGTTTCCGATGTAATTTAAAAAAGATTTTGAAGAAAAAGACTAAGTAGTACATATGCACTTTGAACTACCATATCAGGATTTTTGGTAAGGGACATCACCCTAAAAGTGGCGAAAACCTTTTGGTTAGAATATCGCTAAATTTTTACATGACAACACACTCTTCAGAAACCTCCATATGAAGTTTGCGCCAAGCTCTTAAGAGCAATGAAATAGAAAACGTAGTAGAATAAAAATTTACTGGAAAACTCCTTTCTAAAAGGGAATTTAAGAACTTATATAGTACAGTCATGGAAATTAATGTCATCGCAACAGATATCATTTAGTAAAGACGATTAATTTTGGCACTATGCTGTCCCTAGTGACCGGTCAAAAATTTGTCAGGCGAGTCACCTGAGAATTTAAAGACAAATAATGATTTTGGAAAAAAAAAGTTTCTTTAATATATTGCATAGCTATGCTAAGTTAGAAAACTAATAGTAAATTGGCCAAAAGTGTAAAGCACAACACAATTTACTACTGATTTTTTAACTTTTATCGCTTATTTTTGGCACTGTAAAATCGATTAGTTGTAAAATTTTTGACTAAAATAGAAATAAAAGCTTTTTTACTCTTTGGAGTACAGAAAAAAAATTTTAAAATATAATAATATAATATGATATAATAAAAAGGCGAAAAAACCGAGCCTTTTGTTTTTTGTCACCATTTGTTTTATGATCTAAAAAAAATTATGCTTATTGTTTTATGTAACCCGGCATCGTATTGCATTTATTCATTTCTCAATTAGAAAAACATGAAGTATGCAATTTTTGCGGTGCCTTATACTTTTGGCCAAGACTGTATGTACATAAATAAATTGATATTTAAGCAACTACTCCGCCTTTGAGAAAATTATAAAAAGTATGTGGGCATAAAAACTTTGCAGAACAAGTTTAGAAACTACATATATCACTCAAAATAATTGGAGTACTCGATATTGGTTCAAAATTTATTAAGAATATAAGTAGTTATGCCATGCAATTCCTTTTATAGTAGTAGCTAAGAACAAAACATCTTATGAAAAAAGTGTTTACGGCATAAAATGCTTATAATAGAATCATCCAATTACAATATACGTAAAATAGGACTAACAGCTTCTTAAAACTACCGAAAATATATCGAAAGCAATGCTAACATAAAGCTTTCTCATAAACGCGGATAGAGATTCTCATAGGATAAATCTCATGAGAATTTAAAACAAAAACTTTGAAACTTATCATTAGAAATGTCAGCAATTAGATACTTGAAAAAAGCACTTGTATCGATTTCCATTAATGGTATCGAATAATGTTATCATCTCTATACATTTTGCACCAGTCACACGATAGAAGTGTGCCACTCTGCTGCTGCTGCTGTTGGTTCAATGCAACTTCAATTTCAATTTGATTGTGTTGTTTTAATTTGCATTAAATTTTATTCGCAATTTTTTCTGACATACTAACGTACTTTGACGTTTGTTATGTGAACTTTTTACT